>CM056051.1:354845860-354851197 GCA_029574335.1 Rana kukunoris | reverse complement strand
AAAGGCATACTTGTGTGGTTTTGGTGATTGCCATGACAGCCCCCCCCCCCCGACGAGTGGGGGGTTCTCTGGTGTTTTCCTCATGTCCAGCGAGGACTAAGGCTGCTGGGGGTACCCGCTCTCTACTAGACTGGCGACAAGCTGGAGTGGAGACTGGGCTGCGCTAAGTGTTGGTGGCAGTCTCCCTGTATCTCAGGCCTCCACCCATTCTGAGTCAGATGGCAAGCGTGTCCCTTCTGGCGGTGCGCGGCTTCCGGTTCCAGTTGCTGGCATGCAGGGGGTAGATGGCAGTGGTGGCTCAAGGGTTAGCATGCTGGCATTAACGGCTTGGTGTGTGTGTTGGCTGCATCCCAATAACAGGTTTAGTTTTAATGGTACATTATCAGGTCCGGATTTCCCACAAGGCCACCAAGGCCAGGCCTTGGGGCGGCAGGGTGCAGAGGGGCGGCAGAGGCATTGAGTCCCCCGGGGGCTAGTTAAGGGCGGTAAGTTTCTTTCAGGAATCCGCTCGCTCATTAGCAAGTGATTGCCGCTATGTCACTGCAATCACTTGTAAAATGTGTGCTGCCGTCCGTCCTCCAACCCCCCCCCCCATATACCTCCCTACTGGCTCTGTTTTCAAGACTCCATCCTCCCCCCGGCCGCCAAGTTTGTCCACTGTGACTGTCCCCTGCCACTGATGTACACAGTGAGAGGCGTGAGCTGTGCTCTTCCCATCTCAGCTGTGACAGTGCTAGGACTCCTGTTTTGGAGGTGACAGGGTCAATAAAGAGAACCTGTCACCTCCAATTGCTATTACACAGGGAATTGTTTTCTCCTGTGTAATAGCAATAAAGTTAAGTGAAAAAAAATGATAAAAATAAATAAGAAATAATAATTTATTGAAATTAAAAAGTAAAAGAATAAGAAATATTAAAGATAAGAAAATTATACAAAAATAAAAAAAACGACAAGCTACAAAATAAAAAAAAGTGATAAAGTAAAAAAGAAACAAATATTTGAACTAACCATGCTGCCCCTGCCATCCGGTTGCCATTCTCTGTTGATTTGGGGGGGGGGGGTTCGGTTGGTGGGGAGGGGTTGCATTTCGGAACCTGGCCTTGGGGCGGCAGGGAGAACAAATCCGGCCCTGTACATTATGTTATTATTATTTTTTTTTATATGGTGGCTTTCTTGTATTTTGAGACAAGGAAAAGACCAAGCATTCCGTATCAAAGTTCTCCAGTTTTCTGGAAAACAAAGGAAATGGTCAAAACTAGCAGCAGCTGAGATGCTGAGCAGACCTAACTAATCACATGCAGTGTCACCGATTAGTGAGCACAACTAAATTTACACAGCAATTGCAGCCACATTGGTTAAAAAATTACCTTGCAAAAAACATGGCTCCACTGAACACGGTGAGCCAGCACTAAATCGAACTAATCCTAGCACATATCTAGGCGGGTGCTACACCTCTTTAACCACTTTCATACCGCTGACTGTTATAGGACGTCCTTGGCTTTCAGTGGTAACTGGATAATGCCTGCAGCTGTAGGCATCATCCAGATAGGGTATGTGTTTTTTTTTTTTTCCTGCTATTCCCTACACCAGTGTTTCTCAACTCTAGTCCTCAAGGCGCCCCAACAGGTCATGTTGTTTTTTAGGCTTTTAATTATTTTGCACAGGTGATTTGATCAGTTTTACTGCCTTGTTAATTACCACAGCTGTTTCATCCCCGGAAAAAACAGAAAACGTGATGACCTGTTGGGGCACCTTGAGGACTGGAGTTGAGAAACACTGCCCTACACCATAAGAACGATCATGGCTGCAGTTCTGGTGATGGGAGGGGACGTCCTCCCGCTACTTCTCCGGGATCTCCCATGCAATCGGGGACCCAGAAAAGGAAGGCGCTGGAAGAAATTCAAAACTGAGGGACAGATGTCCCCCAGCAATCTCTGACTTTCAGAGGCCTGGGCACAACGTTATGTCACGTTGGGGCCGCAGGAGGTAAACAAAGCTGGGGACTTTACTAGAAAGCATCAGATCGTTAATTTATTTTAATTTTTGATCTGAACACAGAGCAGCAATGGTCTCCAACTGTCATGGAGCTTGGATTTGAATCTCCTGGGTGGCCACTGTAACAAAGTCCTGCCTTCTAGTCGGCTCTTGGCTCCTATGCTACACGTCCTGATTCAATTTCACTGCATTGGATCGGTGTTCCGTCTATCTGACAGGAACTGTTCTAGGAGGTGGGACTTTATTACAGTGCTGCCAGTCATTTCAGACCAAAGTGTGTGTGTATAGGCCTGGACTGGGACAAAAATTAGGCCTGGGCATTTTGGATTGAGCAGCCATTTTTTTCCAAGGACCTGGGGGGTTGGCTGGTGATGGGATGGAGAGAGGGGAGTTGGTCCTCTGGCATTGTGCTATAAAAAGGACTGCACTGTAATGATTACATGCCCCTTTACAGTGCAGTGCCCTTTATATCACAGTGCCTCTTGCTACCCTCCCCTATTTTCTACTTGGTGTCCCTTTTATTCTGCCTCCCCTGCACAATCCTATCTTGTGCAGAGTAAGGAGCCAGCCTGAGTGTCCTTTACCACCCCCTGGTGCTGTCAGCAGGGCAGGGGCAAGAGGAGATGCAGATCTGGATCATATGAACAAGCAGGTGACTACTTGCTAATATGAAAAGACTTTCTGTGTAAATCTCCAGCTCCCACCATGGCATTTAGAGCTGTAAAAAAATAATTCCTGGTCAGTATTTTCCATGCACACTCCTGAATACATGTACACATGTCACCAAGATTATCAATTGGACTATTGAAGTTTTATATATATATATATATACACATACACAAAAGAGCCTCATGGGAAGCATTAGGTCTTGCTCACAGGGGGGCATACTAAAGTCTATGCCTATGGAGGGCTGTGGTTCCCTGCACAGGGGACACACGTATGCCAAGCATCCACTCAAGACTAACCCCCCTGCATCCATCTGCGCCAGACTAACCTTCCACCCCCATCTACCAAAGATTGACCCCCACCCCCTGCCTCTATCCACATAAGACTGACCCCACCCTCCATCTATGCCAGGCTGACTGACCCCACCCTCCATCTATGCCAGGCTGACTGACCCCACCCTCCATCTATGCCAGGCTGACTGACCCCACCCTCCATCTATGCCAGGCTGACAGACCCCCCCCTCCATCTATGCCAGGCTGACAGAACCCCCTCCATCTATGCCAGGCTGACAGACCCCCCCTCCATCTATGCCAGGCTGACTGACCCCCCCCTCCATCTATGCCAGGCTGACAGACCCCCCCCTCCATCTATGCCAGGCTGACACCCCCCTCCATCTATGCCAGGCTGACAGACCCCCCCCTCCATCTATGCAGGCTGACAGACCCCCCCCATCTATGCCACAGGCTGACAGACCCCCCTCCATCTATGCCAGGCTGACTGACCCCCCCCCCCCCATCTATGCCAGGCTGGCTGACACCCCCCTCCCTCTATGCCAGCTGGCCACTCCATCTATGCCTGCTGGCCCACCCCTTATCTATGCCAGCTGACTCCCCCTTCTATATGCCAGGCTGACTCCCCCTTATCTATGCCAGGCTGACTCCCCCCCTTATCTATGCCAGGCTGACTCCCCCCCTTATCTATGCCAGGCTGACTCCCCCCCTTATCTATGCCAGGCTGACTCCCCCCTTATCTATGCCAGGCTGACCCCCCTTATCTATGCCAGGCTGACTCCCCCCCCTTATCTATGCCAGGCTGACTCCCCCCCCTTATCTATGCCAGGCTGACTCCCCCTTATCTATGCCAGGCTGACTCCCCCCCCTTATCTATGCCAGGCTGACTCCCCCCTTATCTATGCAGGCTGACTCCCCCCCCTTATCTATGCCAGGCTGACTCCCCCCCTTATCTATGCCAGGCTGACTCCCCCCCTTATCTATGCAGGCTGACTCCCCCCCCTTATCTATGCCAGGCTGACTCCCCCCCCCTTATCTATGCCAGGCTGACTCCCCCCCTTATCTATGCCAGGCTGACTCCCCCCCCTTATCTATGCCAGGCTGACTCCCCCCCCTTATCTATGCCAGGCTGACTCCCCCCCCTTATCCTATGCCAGGCTGACTCCCCCCCCTTATCTATGCCAGGCTGACTCCCCCCCTTATCTATGCCAGGCTGACCCCCCCTTATCTATGCCAGGCTGACTCCCCCCCTTATCTATGCCAGGCTGACTCCCCCCCCTTATCTATGCCAGGCTGTCCCCCCCCTTATCTATGCCAGGCTGACTCCCCCCCTTTATTATGCAGGTGACCCCCCCCTTATCTATGCCAGGCTGACTCCCCCCCCTTATCTATGCCAGGCTGACTCCCCCCCCTTATCTATGCCAGGCTGACTCCCCCCCCCCCCTTATCTATGCCAGGCTGACTCCCCTTATCTATGCCAGGCTGACTCCCCCCCCTTATCTATGCCAGGCTGACTCCCCCCCCTTATCTATGCCAGGCTGACTCCCCCCCCTTATCTATGCCAGGCTGACTCCCCCCCTTATCTATGCCAGGCTGACTCCCCCCCCTTATCTATGCCAGGCTGACTCCCCCCCTTATCTATGCCAGGCTGACTCCCCCCCTTATCTATGCCAGGCTGACTCCCCCCCCTTATCTATGCCAGGCTGACTCCCCCCCCCCCTTATCTATGCCAGGCTGACTCCCCCCCCTTATCTATGCCAGGCTGACTCCCCCTTATCTATGCCAGGCTGACTCCCCCCCCTTATCTATGCCAGGCTGACTCCCCCCTTATCTATCTATGCCAGGCTGACTCCCCCCCTTATCTATGCAGGCTGACTCCCCCCCCTTATCTATGCCAGGCTGACTCCCCCCCTTATCTATGCCAGGCTGACTCCCCCCCCCTTATCTATGCCAGCTGACTCCCCCCTTATCTATGCCAGGCTGACTCCCCCCCCCTTATCTATGCCAGGCTGACTCCCCCCCTTATCTATGCCAGGCTGACTCCCCCCCCTTATCTATGCCAGGCTGACCCCCCCTTATCTATGCAGGCTGACTCCCCCCCTTATCTATGCCAGGCTGACTCCCCCCCCTTATCTATGCCAGGCTGACCCCCCCTTATCTATGCCAGGCTGACTCCCCCCCCCTTATCTATGCCAGGCTGACTCCCCCCCCTTATCTATGCCAGGCTGACTCCCCCCCCTTATCTATGCCAGGCTGACTCCCCCCCCCTTATCTATGCCAGGCTGACTCCCCCCCCTTATCTATGCCAGGCTGACTCCCCCCCTTATCTATGCCAGCTGACTCCCCCCCCTTATCTATGCCAGGCTGACTCCCCCCCCTTATCTAT